>JALGBA010001906.1:110000-155494 GCA_023970755.1 Azemiops feae | reverse complement strand
TAATTGTTCTAACTGTCAGGAAATTTCTCCTTAGTTCTAGGTTGCTTCTCTCCTTGACTAGTTTCCATCCACTGTTCCTTGTCCTGCCTTCAGGTGCTTTGGAGAATAGCTTGACTCCCTCTTCTGTGGGGCAGCCCCTGAGATATTGGAACACTGCTATCATGTCCCCCCTCGTCCTTCTCTTCATTAAACTAGACATACCCAATTCCAGCAGCCGTTCCTTATATGTTTTAGCCTCCAGTCCCCTGATCATCTTTGTTGCTCTTCTCTGGACTCTTTCTAGAGTCTCAACATCTTTTTTACATTGTGGTGATCAAAACTTACTGAAAAGTCTTACTGAGGAAACCACCTTTACTCCATTTTACTGTGGTTATTTGAATAAGCTGTGACCTTTGACCTAAAATGGGGCCGCACAGTGGCTCAGTGGTTAAGACGCTGAGCGTGTCAGCTGGAAAGCCAGCAGCCCAGCTTCGAGACCCAAGTACCAGGCAATGGGATGAGCTCCCGTCCTCGCCTCAGCTCCTGCCCACCTAGCAGTTTGAAAGCATGCAAATGCGAGTAGATAAATAGGTACCACTTCAGTGGAAAGGTAACAGTACTTCGTAACATCATCCTGGCCACATGACTGCAGAAATATCTTCGGGCAGTGAAGATGAGCACTGCTCCCTATAGTCGGCAATGACTAGTGGAGTAAAATCCACAGGGACTCCTTTTTGTCCTAAAATAGGTTTGTGTTGATATTGGCCATGCTTCCACTAGATCAGGGGTATCAAACCCGCCGCATCATGTGGTGTGATGACCCAGGGCACAGCACGGAGGCAATGCAGTCAGCTGGCAATTCAAACCGCCTTTTAATTGCTCCAAATTTTCCCCAAATGCTCCCATGTTTCTGGCAAGCCTCCAAACACAGGAAGACACACACACCTCTGGCTGCAAGTAGCCTAACACACAGTCTGACTAGGAGAGGAATCCACTCAAGGTCATGGAGATAAGAAAGAATGACACATACATCATAAACCTAACGAGTCTGTGTGAATACACGCTTGCCTGAGCAGTTTCAGTAGGGGAGCTAAAATACAGTCCGAGTTCTTTAAACATCCAAGCAACGTTGTCAGCCAGTCCAATGGTCAGAGTGTCCAGGTTTCCAAGCAGAAGTCACAGAACAAGAGATCAGCAACAACACACACAAAACTCCAAGGAATCAGCATTTGTTCCCAACAAATGCCTCTCCCCACAGGGTCTCCTTAAATCTCAGTCTCCAGGTGTGCCTTGTGGAGAGGGGCGGGATGCTCTCCTCCCGAGTAGTTGAGACTGCCTGCGCTGTTCCCTCCTTCTCTCCACTCTCCGTGCTCTAGGATCAGGTGGGGGTGGCCCTTGCTCATTGCCTGAACTCTGTCTCTCCTATTCCTCCTGTCCCACTCCTGAAGGGCCCTGGCCTGCCTCAGTCTGCTCTTCCCCACATTCCTCTGAAGCCACAGACACCTCTCCCTCAACTTCCATAGGGTCCCATTCCAGCTCATTTTCCTCCGCAGATTCAGGCTCCGACAGAGGCATGACACGTGGCGTGGCGTGACGTATCACAACTTTTTTCGCCTTGCTGAAGCTGGGGTGGGTGACGCATCCGGCCTGCGGGCCTGCAGTTTAACCCCCCTGCAGTAGATAATTCAGGGTCTACTGAATAAACCACACGTCCACTAGAGTTGTCAGCTTATGAGGCCTGGGTTTTGTCATAGCTAAGTCCGAATGCAGCATACACATAAATGAGATACACCACGAAAAGACTTTTTCAACCTAGCTAAACCAGAAGAATAGCTTGAATTACGAAGTGCAGAACAAGACAAAAAGTATTCCAAAGCAAGGCAATAAAACAAAACAAACAAAAATGGCTACATTCAACAGAGGACAAATCCCCTGCAGAAGTTGTGACCCCCTTCAATCAACTAAGTGCTACAGATGAGGAATCCTTGGTGCTCTCTGAGCTTGGTTGCTTTCTTGCAATGGACAAGATGACCTCCAAGGTCCCTTCCAACTTTATGATGACGATGATGATGCGCTGATGAAGTTACCTAGTTTTGGTAATGTCTGCAAGAAAATAACCAAGCTCAGAGAGCACCAAGGACCCCTCATTTCAACCCTGAGCTACAAATATTCTCCTTTATAAAACACTACAGATGTTCTCAGGTTATCCCAGTTGGCTCCTAGCACTTTCCCAGGGATTCATCTCAGAAGGGGTGCCTAACCTATGTACGCTATTCTTTTCCAGCTGTTCGTGCCTCCAAAAAAGGAAGACTTTAATACTCCTAACCTAGTTGTTATCAAAGGATGGGATGGGATGGGATGGGATGGGATGGGATGGGATGGGATGGGATGGGATAGGATAGAATAGAATAGAATAGAATAGAATAGAATAGAATAGAATAGAATAGAATAGAATAGAATAGAATAGAATAGAATAGATATGGAATGGAATGGAATGGAATGGAATGGAATGGAATGGAATGGAATCGAATAGAATCGAATAGAATCGAATAGAATCGAATAGAATAGAATAGAATAGAATAGAATAGAATCGATATGGAATGGAATAGAATGGAATAGAATAGAATAGAATAGAATAGAATAGAATAGAATAGAATAGAATAGAATAGAATAGAATAGAAAATGGAATGGAATGGAATGGAATGGAATGGAATGGAATGGAATGGAATGGAATGGAATGGAGCTGGAAGGGACCTTGGGGTCTTCTAGTCAAATCCCCCACCCATGCAGGAGACCCTACACCCTATCTGACAGATGGCAGTCCAATCTCGTCTTGAAAGCTTCCAGTGATGAAGCTCCCACAACTTCTGAAGGCAAGCAGTTCCATTGGTGGATTGTTCTCACTGTCAGAAAATTTCTCCTTATTTCTAAGTTGAATCTCTCCCTGATCAGCTTCCATCCATTGTTCCTTGTCTGGCCTTCAGGTGCTTTGGAAAATAGGTTGTCCCCCTCCTCTTTGTGACAGCCCCTCAAATATTGGAAGATGCTATCACATCTCCCCTGGTCCTTCTCCTCACTAGACGAGCCATGTCCAGTTCCTGTAACCGTTCTTCATATATTTTAGCCTCCTTCCCTTAATCATCTTTGTTGCTGAATCATCAGTGGTTCCCCCCCCCAAAAAAACCCCAATTAGTCCTCTATATACATTTGTCTGTGTCTATGCCATTTGTATACAGGTACAGTACACACAAAAGGAGGGAGAGAGAGAGACAGAGAGAAGAGCAAAATGATGAAGGGAAAAGAAGAGGAGGAGGAGGAGGAGGAGGAGGAGGAAGGAGGAGGAGGAGGAGGAGGAGGAGGAGGAGGAGGAGGGAGGAGGAGGAGGAGGAGAGGAGGAGGAGGAGGAGGAGGAGGAGGAGGAAAATTAATTGGAGAAATTTCTTTATTCGAAATTTCACCTCCACCACATTTTTTGAACGTCTGCATTGCTCCAAGATACATACATCTCCCTCTCTGGATGTCAAGCCCAGCCCAGGGATGAAACAGCAAAATCCATTCAAGTCCAATACTTTATTTGCTCACACCTAATGGACAGAATCTTGACAGACTAAAGCTACCCCTTCTAGTCGACATATCCTGAGAGATTCTAGGACAGTGATGGCGAACCTTTTAGAGACTGAGTGCCCAAACTGCAAACCAAAACCCACTTATGCATCGTCGAGTGCCAGGTGGGTGTGGCCCATTGGGTGGGCGTGGCCCATTGGGTGGGCGTGGCTGCAGTGGTAACGGCAGACTGGGTGGGACTAAAAAGTTCAATCAATCAATTCCAACTTTGCAAGATCTTTTTTTTCCCGTGAGAAGTTGAAATTGACTGATTGAACCTTTTTTTTTTTTTTGCACACAGCGGGAGGTCTAAGGCAAAAAGGTTTTATAAAACCCAGCTGAAGGCCTAGGACTGGGGCGACGACACGCGTGCCCACAGAGGGGGCTCTGAGTGCCGCCTCTGGCACCCGTGCCATAGGTTCGCCACCACTGTCCTAGGATGTGGCTACCTTCAACCTCTTCTCCCCTTTCCGATCCAGCCCAGGATCGTGCAGTCTCTCAATCCATACTTCTTTAGGGGAACACTCCGTGTTGCCAGAATTTCCCCTTCTGCTCCCCCCAGATGCACACTCCATCACATTCTGCCAGGTTATGCAAAATCCACAGCCCTACGACTTTGTGATTGTGAGGCGGTCTCACCCACATTTCTCTAAAGCCAGAAGACCCTTTGGCCCAGAAGCCTCCAGAGATAAGGGATCCGGTGAAACTTCAAGGCCAGGAGAAGCAGAGCACAATGCATTGCCTCAATTCCTTCAATGAAGAGAATTGCAAGGCCTCCAAGCTGTGAACTTGACATTACTGCCCAGGGGTCTTAGCAGGTGCATGCAGGAACACGGAGTGACACTTCACTTCGCAAGAGAGAAGGGCCTCTTCAGGCTGTCTCCACGAGGCAAAGTGGATTTTTCCCCTGCTTTATCTCCTCACTGAGCTGAAAGACGATACTTAACAGGGAGAACCACCTCACCCAGGTGAATGGCCCTGATCTGCAAACTGTGTGTATCTGTCTCTATTACTTTAACAACCAAATTAATTGTGCGGATTATCGAAGTAAAACGTTTCTGTGTAATAGGACGCATTTCTGGCAAATTTCTCCCAGCTGCTTCTTTGAGCAGCCTTAACAAAACCTAGGAGAGCAGTTAACTGCGCAATTGCTAAGTGAATAAAGACATTGTAACCTCAGAGGTAAACACGGCTGTAATTGGTACTGTTCATGAATAACAAGGAGGAAGCTTGAAAGCATCGTTGGCTACTCTAGAGCTGGCCAGCGATATCAAGCCAGTTGCTTTTTTTTGTAAGGAATGTCACATTGGGATGTGATCCAAGATTTGCTGTCCACACCTCCTGAATGCTGAATGACAGCCTGTTTCACTGTGCATTTGGTACGTTGCTCCCCCGTGGATTGCAGGAAACAAAGACAAGATAATTTGAAAGGACGTGTCATTGATATTGCAGTGCCACTGTAACTTTGAATGGTCACTAAACGAACTGTTGTAAGTTGAGGACTACCTGCATATTTAACGGTATATAAGACCATACTATGTCCAGGTTTAATCACGATTCCACATTTTAAAAAAAATCTAGCAGTCATTTCCCAGGCATACAAAAGAGACAGAGTTCATGATGTGATTGCAAGACACTGATTTCATCAATTATTCCCACCCCCTTCACACACAGAGAGAGACTCAGACACACACACACACACACACAGACAGAGAGAGAGAGAGAGAGAGAGAGAGAGAGAGAAACAATGGACATCTTTGGTCCAGAGAATCCTTCTACTTTGCTCAAAACGATGGAAGCACTGTCACACTAAGCCAGGGGTTTTCAAACTTGGCCCTTTTATGACTTGTGGACTTCAACTCCCAGAATTCCTCAGCCAGCATGCCTGGCTGAGGAATTCTGGGAGTTGAAGTCCACAAAGTCATAAAAGGGCCAAGTTTGAAGACCCCTGCACTA
Source organism: Azemiops feae (assembly GCA_023970755.1). NCBI lineage: Eukaryota > Metazoa > Chordata > Lepidosauria > Squamata > Viperidae > Azemiops > Azemiops feae. Next base: position 149,956 of record JALGBA010001906.1, on the reverse strand, counting down.
AGCTCTGTGTGCGTGCAAAATCAAGTCATATATACAATTGGGCCTTCCACAACTGCCAGAGAAGTTTCCAACAGCCCAGCTGCAACCTGCAATGGGATCCAGATGCTTTTAAACAAGAAAGGGTGAGAAATACAATAGAGGGATTGCAGGGCACTGAAAATGCCCATCAACCAGCCAATCATCCTTGCAACTACCTGACCCCTAGCCATCTCTTCTTGGTTAGGACCAAAACACCCGCAATCAAACCCCAGAGAAACAGAGATTAACACCAGACCAACAATCAAGCAGTAAACAACATCTAATCAAGGAACTACTAACTCAGAAAAACAATCAAACAGTAAACAACAGCCTAATCAAGGAAACGCCAAGAATGTTCCCACCAACGCTGACAGAGCAAGCCACACTAGTACACAAACAGAGAGCTAGCTCCACTCCCTTCTGATATTGATGATGTTACCGAGTTGGGTAATAAAACATCTGCAAGAAAACCACCAAGCTCAGAGAGCACCACGGACCCCACAGTTCAGCCCTGAACTACAAATATTCTGCTTTGTTGGTACCTTCTCAGCTTCATACAGAAAACCTAACATTTTTACTCAGTTTTAACGCTGGCAAGTAAGTCATTTTACTTGCTTCAGATGTCAGGAGTAATGTAAAGCATTTACGACTCGTGCTCTGAAAGAAGAACGGAATGGTTGTAAAATCTGTGTCCTCTAAAGAGAATACCGCATCCAGTTTTGGTCGCCATGATGTAAAAAGGATGTTGAGACTCTAGGAAGAGTGCAGAGAAGAGCAACAAGGATGATCAGGGGACTGGAGGCTAAAACATACAAGAAACGGTTGCTGGAATTGGGTATGTCTACTTTAATGAAGAGAAGGACCAGGGGGGACATGATAGCAGAGTTCCAGTATCTCAGGGGTTGCCCCAAAGAAGAGGGAGTCAAGCTATTCCCCAAAGCGCCTGAAGGCAGGACAAGAAGCAACGGGTGGAAACTAATCAAGGAGAGAAGCACCCTAGAACTAAGGAGAAATTTCCTGACACTTAGAACAATTAACAAGTGGAACAACTTGCTGGAGAAATTGTGGGTGCTCCAACACTGGAAGTTTTTAAGACAGTTATTTGTCTTAAGTTTCAGACAGTTATTTGTCTGAAATGGCATACGTTTTCCTGCTTCAACCAGGGGTTGTATTAAAAGGCCTCCAAGTTCCCTTCCAACTCTGTTATTCTGTTATTGCTACAGTATGCTGGTTCTGTTATAAGCAACTATGCCATGACTTAGAGTTCTGCAACATCCGTTTTCATCCCTATTTCTATCCCTCTTAAATGTGCATACATTTGTGCAGAATGGGACTGCAGCCAACACTGATTTCACTTTGCCGTACAACTTCAGGACGACATTGGCAGTTTTTATTACAAGTTCAGAACTGTGCTCACAAACAAAAAAAGATGAGCTGATGTCAGAATGTAGGACAATAGCAGCTTGCATCCATTTGTGGGATTTGAACGTATGGCATTTGGTTCCTTTCCAAGTTCTAGCAATGTTAGGAACAGTCCTCTCTTCCTGGGGGAGACACCTTTTCTTTCATGTGGGCTGGTCTTATCCCACATTATGCCACTATTGATGAGTGATTGACAGAGTCCTCCAAATTTACAGCTTGGGGTTAATCACTGCATATCAGTCACACTTATGTCAATAATAACTTAATACTGTTCATGGAACCCAATAATAATAATAATAATAATAATAATAATAATAATAATAATAATAATAATAATAATAATAATAATAATAATAATAATAATAATAATAATAATAATGATGATGATGATGATGATGATGATGATGATGATGATGATGATGATGATGATGATGATGATGATGATGGAAGGGACCTTGGAGGTCATCTAGTCCAACCCCGTGCTCAGGCAGGAGACCCTACACCATTTCAGACAAATGGCTGTCCAGTCTCTTCTTAAAAACTTCCAGTGTTGGAGCATTCATCGCTTCTGGAGGCAGGTTGTTCCACTGGTTAATTGTTCTAACTGTCAGGAAGTTTCTCCTTAGTTCTAGGTTGCTTCTCTCTTTGGTTAGTTTCCATCCATTGCTTCTTGTCCTGCCTTCAGGTGCTTTGGAGAATAACCTGACTCCCTCTTCTTTGTGGCAGCCCCTGAGATATTGGAACACTACTATCATGTCCCCCCTCGTCCTTCTCTTCATTAGACTAGACATACCCAATTCCAGCAACCGTTCCTTATATGTTTTAGCCTCCAGTCCTCTAATCATATTTGTTGCTCTTCTCTGCACTCTTTCTAGAGTCTCAACATCTTTTTTACATCGTGGGGACCAAAACTGGATGCAGCATTCCAAGTGTGACCTTGCCAAGGCATTGTAAAGTGGTATTAATACTTCATGTGATCTTGATTTTATCCCTCTGTTAATGCAGCATAGCACTGTGTTGGCTTTTTTGGCAGCTGCAGCACATGACTGGCTCATATTTAAGTGATTGTCCACTAGGACTCCGAGATCCCTCTCACAGTTGCTACTATTGAGCAAGGTACCACCTATACTATACCTGTACATTTGGTTTTTCTTGCCTAAATGTAGAACCTTGCTTTTTTCACCATTGAATTTCATTTTGTTAGATAGTGCCCAGTGTTCTAGTCTGTCCAGGTCCTCCTGTATCTTAAGCCTGTCTTCTGGAGTGTTGGCTATTCCTGCCAGCTTGGTGTTGTCTGCAAATTTGATGAGTTCCCCATCTATCCCCTCGTCCAAATCATTGATGAAGATGTTGAAGAGCACTGGGCCCAGAACAGAGCCCTGGGGCACCCATTATGTGGAAGAGTAACCTTCGCCTAAGGGGGTAGCAACTTTGAAAAAAGGCAAAGGCTCAACCATAAAGAATATTAGGCCTGGATCACCTTTCCATCTTCTGTAATGGCTGCAGTCTGGTGGTTGTCCTTGACTTACCACCCAAACTTTCCATTGTTGAGCAAGACAGTTAAGGGAGCTTGGCCCCATTTTGTGATGTTTCTTGCCATAGCTGTTGAGTGAATCATTGCAGTTGTTAAGTTAGAGCAGTGGTGGTGAACCTATGGCATGCGTGCCAGAGGCGGCACTCAGAGCCCTCTCTGTGGGCACACGCACCATGCCCCAGAGATGGCAACTGTTCCTCTTCAACCAGCCACCCACTAACTCGCCAAGGTCCCATGTGGCCGGATGCATCCCGGCACAGCTGGTTTCCCTCCCCCCCGTCCCGTCCCATCCCTCCTGACCTCACATGCTCTCCTTTTCCCGGGCACGACCCACTACATTGCCTCCTCAGCTGTCGGCCGGCCATCCAGCTCAGAGGCAGTTTCTTTGAACTGCTGGCAGTGGGCTACAGAGCCCCAGAGTGTGCCGGTCGAGGGGCCGGCAGGCTGTGGCTGCTGAAGGACACTGTCGGCCCCCATGCGCTCGCTGGCCTCTGTGTGCGGGGGCCGATGGTGTCAGGCAGCAGCCGCCCTGGCCCTTGCCTTGCCCCATGGCAATGGCACCCCCACCGCCTTGCCTCACCCTGCAGGATGAGCCTCCTGCCTACCACCGCACCTGCCAGAGACCCCCTGGATCTTTCCCAACCCTGCTCACTCCCCCACAGGCATCCCTCCCCACGAGCAACATTGAGGTGACCATGCCCACCTTGGCCACACCCACCCAATCTGCCATGACCACCACAGCCACGCCCATCCAGTGGGCCACGCCCACCTGGCACCCGGCGATAAATAAGTGGATTTTGGGTTGCAGTTTGGGCACTCGGTCTCTAAAAGGTTCACCATCACTGAGTTAGGAACAAGGTTGTTAAGTGAATCTGGCTTCCCCATCGTCAGAGGGTCACAAACAATGACCACGTGGCCCCCGGGATATTGTAAACACCATAAATACGAACTAACTGCCAAGCATACGAATGCTTGATCACATGACCCTGGGGATGCTGCAAAGGTTTTAAGCGTGAAAAATGGTCATGTCGCTTTTTTTCAGTGCTTTTCAGAAGGTCACTAAATCAGTGGTTCTCAACCTTTTCTATACCCCTAGAACGCTTCTGATATATTCTCGCACCACTTACAAAAGTTCAAAATAACGGCAACGAATTATACATATATACACTATAATTTTAAAAACCCAAGTTTTCGCACCCCCTGGAATATCGTCTCGCACCCCCGGTTGGGAACCCCTGCACTAAATGAACGGTTGTAAGTCAAGCTGTATAGCTTTCATGTGATGTAAAAGGCAGAGTCTTCCCTAAAAGAGAGATATTCCGTTGCTTCGGGAGTTGAAGCTGAAGCAGACAGCACCAAAGAATTTCCACTATGGATTCTATTTTCACACTACGTCTTCTTGCATTGTACAAATATTAAATTTGGGGATGGGGGGGGCAATTCTATTTAGGAAACTCCCATGTGGGCAAATTGAACACCTTCAGACAAAATAGTAATGCATTTCTCTAGGTTAGAAGTATACATAAATCCTTCTTCTGCAGTTATGGACTCAACCTTCCCCTCTCTCGCCTTGACCACGGGGGGGGGGGGGAGCTTCAAATTAATCACCGTTTAGCATGTCATCTGAATCTTAAACTGTGGTTAATCTTACAGATGGGACTTGAAAATAAGCCCATTTCATCCATTATGATTTGAAGCACACTGTTTTCTACTAATCACAGTTAAGCTTAAGCATCGTTTGACTGAGCTGAGGGCAACACAAGTGAAACCGAAATGAGAGCTAGGAGAAGGGAGGGCTGTTTCCAATCAATCTTCTGCATTATATTGGAACTATCACAATGAAATACTTTTAGGGAACAAGTTTTTAATATGGAGTTGTGGGATTAGTTTAGCCTGATGTGCTGTTCTTAATAGGGATTGGATTTCAAAAATTAAATAGAGCAATAATTAGAACTTAATTCCAGGTAAGCCCAACAGAACTTACCTGCACACTAAAATAAGTTTACTAAGAAACTTCTATCAAATCAAAATCTCCATTGTGGTCCTAGGCCAGCAAAAGAAAAAGAACATGGAAACAATGAGCAACTTTAAAAGCTAAAAATACAAAAAACACAAGGTTAAAAACTTTTTAAAAGCTAAATGCAGCTACACAACTGAGCCTAACAGTTCTGTGGCCAAATGAGACATTTGTTAAGTAAATTTTGCCCCATTTTACGAACCTTTCTTACCACAGCTGTTAACTGGATCACTGCAGCTGTTAAGTTAGTAACACGGTTGTTGGCTGGTCAGAAAATTGCAAAAGATGATCACATGACCCCAGGACACTGCAACCGTCATAAGTATGAGTCAGTTGCCAAGTGTCTGAATTTTGATCACGTGACCCCATGGGGATGCCACAACAGTTGTGTGAAAAAGGGTCGTAAGTCACTTTTTCCAGGGCCATTGTAACTTTGAACGGCCACTAAACAAACTGTTGTTAAGTCGAGGACTACTTGTATATATTTATTATTTTATTTATCAAATTGATACACCACTCATTTTCTGGTGCGAGACAACACTGAGTGGCTTACAACACACACACACACACACACACACACACACACAGGCAAACATACCCCAATATACAGATAGTCCCCAACATATGAATATAATTGAGCCAAAAATTTCTGTTGTTAAGTGAGACATTTATTCAAGTTAGTTTTGCCCCGTTTTATGACCTTTCTTGCCACTGTTGTTAAGTGAATCAGGGCAGTCTTTAAGGTATTAGCCTGGTTGTTAAGTGAATCTGGCTTCCCACATTGACTTTGCTTGTCAGAAGATCGCAAAAAGGGATCACGTGACTTTGGGACATAGTAACGGTCATAAATATGAACCAGTTGCTAAGGATCTGAATTTTGATCACATGACCGTGGGGACGTAGCAAAGGTTGCAACTGTGAAAAACGGCCATAAGTCACATGTTTCAGTGCTGTGGTAACTTTGAACAGTCATTAAATGAACTACCCGTATATAAAAACATCTCCATGCAGTTTGGCTTTGTTGTAGTATCCCCCCTGCCTGACCTTGAGCAGCTAAACAGGGCCAGGCTAGGTTAGAATATGGATAGGAACTTGTCAAGAAATCTCAGAGCACTTGGTCAGAATAAGAATTTTAAAAGAAAAAGAAGTCCCTTTAGATGAAAATAATAGCAAACTCCATATAGAATAGAATAGAAAATGGAATAGAAAATGGAATAGAATAGAATAGAATAGAATAGAATAGAATAGAATAGAATAGAATAGAATAGAAGGGACCTTAGAGGTCTTCTAGTCCAGCCCCCCACTCAAGCAGGAGAACCTATGCCATTTCAGACAAGTGGCTGTCCAGTCTCTTCTTAAAAACCTTCAGTGATGAAGCACCCACAACTTCTGAAGGCAAGCTGTTCCACTAGTTAGTTGTTCTCACTGTTAGGAAATTTCTCCTCAATTCCAGGTTGCTTCTCTCTTTGTGATCCCATTGAAAGCTTTTAGGCTATATAATTAAGTCCTATGAACATTCGTTTGAGAGTCATAGATCATCTGAAAACTTTCCGTCAGGAAGATGTAGAGTCGTGCTGGGTTTTTCTTCCCATTCTTCTGTTACATAAGCTCCTTTCATCTCTATTCTAAAATTGCCTTCCCCCCCCCAAAGAATCCCCCCCAAAGTAAGGTTCTACATTTAGGCAAGAAAAACCAAATGTACAGGTATAGTATAGGGGGTACCTTGCTCAATAGTAGTAACTGTGAGAGGGATCTCGGAGTCCTAGTGGACAATCACTTAAATAGGAGCCAGCCGTGTGCTGCAGCTGCCAAAAAAGCCAACACAGTGCTGGGCTGCATTAACAGAGGGATAGAATCAAGATCACTGAAGTATTAATACCACTTTACAATGCCTTGGTAAGGCCACACTTGGAATACTGCATCCAGTTTTGGTCATCACGATGTAAAAAGATGTTGAGACTCTAGAAGAGTGCAGAGAAGGGCAACAAAGATGATTAGGGGACTGGAGGCTAAAGCATATAAGGAACGGTTGCTGGAATTGGGTATGTCTAGTTTAATGAAAAGAAGGACTAGGGGTGACATGATAGCAGTATTCCAATATCTCAGGGGTTGCCACAAAGAAGAGGGAGTCAAGCTATTCTCCAAGATGCCTGAGGGCAGGACAAGAAGTAATGGATGGAAACTAGTCAAGGAGAGAAGCAACCTGGAAGTGAGGAGAAACTTCCTGACAGTTAGAACAATTAACCAGTGGAACAACCTGCCTCCAGAAGCGGTGAATGCTCCAACACTGGAAGTTTTTAAGAAGAGACTGGACAGCCATTTGTCCGAAATGGTATAGGGTTTCCTGCCTGAGCAGGGGGTTGGACTCGATGACCTCCAAGGTCCCTTCCAACTTTATTATTATTATTAATCCATCAATAATTCAAATATTTCCCAAGTGATTTGACACTGAGGATTATCAGTCTTTCCACTGCTGCAGGATACTCATTTTTTTGTGAAGGACCTCCCAATAATCAGAAGCCAGTTAACTACCCCTGAATATCTGACAAAACGTCGTGCAAATGGCAGGAGAGGGATTGGGTTTTTTTTTGGGGGGGGGGAGGTTTGCAACTGTGTGTAATGGTTAGGGATCATCATCATCCCATTTTTCTTGGATGAGAAAAAAACTTTTTTCTAGACCGAACAACAGTTTAAAGCCATTTTAAAAATAAAAAAAAATTACACACACATTTACATATAAAACACTGCCTGAAGTGGCATACATTTTTCTCCTGACGTGGATAGCAGGCAGATTATTTTAGGGAGCTGTCCAATTTTATCTTATTTTTAGGACTCTTTTTTTTTTTTGTCCTTTTCAAAGCTATCATTTGTGTTTTTAAGCCATAAAAGAAGTTGCTAAACATCGCCGTCTATATAGTTTTCATTTTTGTCCCTGTGTCATCATTTCCTTCTTTCCGGCCGCTAGTTTGGCTGGAGTTTAAGAATAGCCACCTTTAATATCTCTGACTAACCCAAATCTTTACTTGCTTTAAAGCTTTTTGTCTGCTCAGTCTCTTTCCTCTCCTGCAAGGACAGATTCTCACTTTTCCAATATCCTTCCCTGACAGTAATCATAATGCTCTTTAAACTCTTTTGTGCCTTAAATAAATATTGCCAATTCTTTAAAGTTCAGCTTGGTGCATACTTTTTCAAAGGTAGCTATTAAGCGAGAGAGAGAGAGAGAGAGAGAGAGTATAATGTGTGTATGTACATCCACACACAAATGCACATAGACATGTGCTTGTTTCTTAAGTTCATTCCGAGTTTGCTAAATATCAATACTAAGAATGATAAAGAGAAAAAAAATCCCTTAAAAATGTCAAAAGAATTTTGCGGTCATCTGTAATTAAGTTTAAGCCGTTTGGGTTTATATATAGCACTGAGTATGATACCAGACACATAAAACTGCGGTAAAATGTAAAATTATTTACCTTTCTAAACAGAGAGAAGAGAGAGAAACAGAATCAGAAAGAGAGAGAGAGAGAGAGAGAGAGAGAGAGAGAGAGAGAGAGGAAGAGAAGAGGAAGAGACAAAGAGACAAAGAGACAAAGAGAGAGAGGAGAAAAAAATCCTGGCGAAAATGACCGTCCTTTTTTCTGCTCCAATTATTTTCTGTTGCAATCTAGGCATCAACTGTCAGCTTGCAAACAACTCCTAGAAAAAAAAAATATTTTCTAAAACTCCCATCAGAGTCGATGGTTCCTGTGGAGAAGGAAAAAAGAAAGAAAGAAAGAAAGAAAGAAAGAAAGAAAGAAAGAAAGAAAGAAAGAAAGAAAGAAAGAAGGAAGGAAGGAAGGAAGGAAGGAAGGAAGGAAGGAAGGAAGGAAGGAAGGAAGGAAGAAAGAAAGAAAGAAAGAAAGAAAGAAAGAAAGAAAGAAAGAAAGAAAGAAAGAAAGAAAGAAAGAAAGAAAGAAAGAAAGAAAGAAAGAAAGATCATCTATCTGTTATTGCACTGAGAAAGCTAATTATGAAAACAGATTTTCAGCATCTATAAAATGTATTTAGCTATACAGCATGCATAAATCTGTTGCAATGGAAGTTGGGTGCAAATTAATTTTATCCAAAGGCAGATGGTAGAAACACCCGCTAGAGTCCTTCTATCTATGGGGAACATTTGTTTGCTTTAGAGTCCCATATAACTAGCTGTCCTTGGTGAGTTTTGCACATTTGAAGTGAAATGCACCATATGTCTGCAAGTAGGACTAAGCTGAAACAACAATCTCGCTGCACGTCAGCTTTCACAAATGTTGCAATTTACAGCATTCGTAGAAAAATATTTCCCCTGTCTTTCAATGTTCATTTTAGTCCTATTTTTATTCTATCCTTATCCACATAAGGAAACGAGCACTTTACCTTATTATATACCAATTACAACTGGCAATACATCAATCCTGAATTTTGGTGGTCTCCTGAAGATATAGATCTAACTCCAGTATTTGAGAGGCTGCCACAAGGAGGAGGGGATCAATTTATTTTCTAAAGCACCAGAAGGCAAAACAAGAAACAAGGGATGGAAACTAATCAAGGAGAGAAGCAACCTGGAACTAAGGAGAAACTTCCTCATAGTGAGGACAACCAGTGGAACAGCTCGCATTCAGTCATTGTGGCTGCTTCATCAGTCGAGCTTTTTAAGAAGAGACTGGACAGCCACTTGTCTGAAATGATATAGGGTCTTCTGCTTGAGCAGGGGGCTGGACTAGAAGACCTCCAAGGTCCCTTCCAGCTCTATTCTATTCTGATTCTGATTCTTCTTATCAAGCCCTGCATCACTAGCAGAGTTTCTGGTTTTATTTCAAGGTAGCTTCAAGGCTAGGAGTCCTGTCGTCCACTTAGATGTTCAGGATCAGTATGTATGTCTTCAATAGACAGGCATTTTATTTGGATAAGCAACTGATTTCTGTCCTTTAAGATAGGCCAGGTCAAGAAATAGGCAACAGAGAAGGATGAGGGGGGATATGATAGCAGTGTTCCAATATCTCAGGGGCTGCCACAAAGAAGAGGGAGTCAAGCTATTCTCCAAAGCGCCTGAAGGCAGGACAAGAAGCAACGGATGGAAACTAACCAAGGAGAGAAGCAACCTAGAACTAAGGTTTAATGTGTGTGTGTGTGTGTATATATATATAAAACTTCCAGTGTTGGAGCACTCACAGGTTCTGGAGGCAGGTTGTTCCACTGATTAATTGTTCTAACTGTCAGGAAATTTCTCCTTAGTTCTTGGTTACTTCTCTCTTTGGTTAGTTTCCATCCGTTGCTTCTTGTCATGCTTCAGGTGCTTCGGAGAATAGCTTGACTCCCTCTTCTTTGTACACACACACACACACACACATACAAACACACACACACATATATATGTATGAATATGATGCATGTTATCTGAAGCCGTAAAACTACAACTTACAGTTCACGCGATCTCTGCAGTGAGGAGATAAGACTCAGTCCTCATCTGTTTTTCTACTTTGTTGCATTTTATGGACTCCGGCATCATTACAAGGATTGTTCCAAGATTTTTGTGTATTTGGGTCCCTGGGTTTCATGTTTATTCTGGCATCCGCAACATATTTCCCACCTTTACATTCAGCACTAAAAGTTCCCAATTGAGAGGTTATCACGCTAAACCCCATGAAATCAGTGAGACTTAATTTAGTTGCAACTGAGTTGCAGCCAACTCAACAAGCCGGCTTAGCTCTATCGATTGCCAGTTTCCTTTCGCATGGTCTCATACATTTAAAAAAAATAAAATAAAATAGCTCATGATGGATTTGGCCCAAGTCTTACTGAAATACCTTAGTGAGAGAGGACCTGCGTAACAAGCATAATCATATAGTACAATCTAGCCTTGGGGATGAAATTCTAATTTGCCTGTAATCTGGCTTCCTGGATGCATCCATGCATGATTTATCTTATTGTCACGACTGGATTCAGATGTGAATGCAAATTGCTGAAGGAGCAGTTCACTGGCTTAACTTGTTCCCATTAGAGAGCTGGATTTCATAATGAGTAATTGGGAAAACCAGTTTTCTGTGTGTGAAGGCAAGATACTGTCCCAAATGTACTTTTCTCTACTTTGAAATTACAGATCTGAACATGCAGAAGTTAACTGCTTTGCTAGGAGAGCTCTTCCCCCAAGAAAAGCTTATGCGTAAAGGATGCAGAATTAATCATGCTTGCAGCAACACGTAAAAATGCTTAGGCTGCAGTTCCACGTCTGTGAGCAGATTCCATAATCTGCAAAGGCGCGACCACGTTATCTGTTTCATACAGTGGCTTTTCTTTCCTCATACTTTTCTCATTTCATGGCTTGGATGAGTAGAGTCTTCCATGGCGTCTAGAGGTGAGCCAACACAGTGCTAGGCTGCATCAACAGAGGGACAGAATCAAGATCACGTGAAGGGTTAATACCACTTTACAAGGCCCTGGTAAGGCCACACTTGGAATACGGCATCCAGTTTTGGTCACCACGATGTAAAAAAGATGTTGAGACTCTAGAAAGAGTGCAGAGAAGAGCAACAAAGATGATCAGGGGACTGGAGGCTAAAACATATAAGGAACAGCTGCTGGAATTGGGTATGTCTAGTTTAATGAAGAGAAGGACGAGGGGGGACATGATAGCAGTGTTCCAATATCTCAGGGGCTGCCACAAAGAAGAGGGAGTCAAGCTATTCTCCAAAGAAGGGAGTCAAAAGAGGGACTCCAAAGAGGGAGTCAAGCTATTCTCCAAAGCGCCTGAAGGCAGGACAAGAAGCAACGGATGGAAACTAACCAAGGAGAGAAGCAACCTAGAACTAAGGAGAAATTTCCTGACAGTTAGAACAATTAACCAGTGGAACAACCTGCCTGCAGAAGCAGTGAATGCTCCAACACTGGAAGTTTTTAAGAAGAGACTGGACAGCCATTTGTCTGAAATGGTATAGGGTTTCCTGCCTGAGCAGACAGTTGGATTAGAAGACCTCCAAGGTCCCTTCCAACTTTATTATTGTTGTTGTTGTTGTTGTTGTTGTTGTTGTTGTTGTTGTTGTTGTTGTTATTATTATTAAACCTCTTGATCCACCGCCGTTATGAACCTACTGAAATCCAGATTGTGCCATTTTCAGGAAGACCAAATGGATGAATTACATAGGCAATACAGGTAACGACCCATAATTGAGTGCAAAACTTCCATTGCTAAGCAACAGTTGTTCGGTGAATTTTGCCCCATTTTACAATCTTTCTTGGCACAGGTGTTAAGGGGAGCACTGCAGTTGTTCAGTTAGTAACACGGTTGTAAAATGAATCTGGTTTCCCCCTTGACTTCGCTTGTCAGAAGGTGGCAAAAGGGGATCACGTGACCCTGGGAAACAGCAACCATCATAAATATTGACTAACACAACTAGATGAACTAATTCTACTTCACTGTAAGGCTACCTTAAGAGAATCTTGCATAAGTGAAGTTCTTAGCCCATTTAATCACAAACTCTTTAACATCTTCAGTTTCAATTTTCAATTAGAACGTACCCATTTCAGCGATTTTACATGTTTGCACATAAGGCCGTTCCAAATTGTGCCTTGTGTTCTTCAACTCCAAATGTTCTTTTTGTCCACTTCAAATCTTTCCCTTAGTTCTACCAGTGAAAACCCTTGGAAACCAAATCCCTCTGCAGTCAATTGATCTTTTGACTTCAACTTAGCGTCTCCGTGTTCTTGACCGTTTTGATTCACTCTGCGGATGTTCCTGGCCCATTAACATCCTACTTCAACTCTGTTTACTGTTAGCTAGGCTGCTGAAGACATGAACACTGGCAAAACCCTAATTAGAACTGAGGCTTCTTGGTGCTCCCTGAGACAAGCAGCCAGCCCAAAAGGGAACAGAAAGATCAACCCACCAGCAATCAACACCCAATGAGCATAGAATAACACCAAGATTAACATCAGACTGGCAATTAAGAAATAAACAATATCCCAATCAAGGAACTGCCAAACAAGTTAACAGTAAACAGCCCAACTCAAGTATCTCCAAGACCATCTCCACCAATACCGACAGGGCAAGCCACTAGAATATAAACTGAGAGCAAACCCCAATGATGATATAACCTAGTTTGGGTAATGAAACATCCGCAAGAAAACAACCAGGTTCAGAGAGTACCAAGGACCCCTCATTCCAACCCTGAGCTACAAATATTCTCTTTTCTAGTTAGAATTCCTCCAATTTAATTTCCCCTCCCTCACAAATACCCATTATTCAACCAGACTCAATGGCCAGGTACTATATGTCTCCAGGTCTGCCTAATATTCTTTGTTTCCCCTCAGTTTCTTTTCAGATGATTTATCCAGAGGTTCAGAATCCATTCCATATATCGTTTCGAACTCAACCAGCTTTAAAAAAATGCAATTATGGCTGGTCTTGTGTGGGTTGTCAACTCCACAAAATCCTTACCATTGGAAGCTCTACCAGTTCCTTAGTGCTTCTTCATTAAAGATCCCCAGTGTTTTATATGAGTCTTTCTCAAGAGGTATGGACTTCAACTCCCAGAGTTCCCCAGCCAGCATGGGGAAGTCCATAGCTCTTCTAGCTGCCAAGGCAGAGAAACACTGTTCTACATATACTGTTCTGTGTTTACAGGAGGTCCGTAGATGTTCAGGGATCTCGTGCATGAGCTCTTATTCAAAATGTCTCTGCAAATAGTATGAGACTATTTGAAGGAGGGGAAAGAGAACTTCTTCCTCCCAGGGACTCACATTCCCTGCAGCTGACCCAAAAGCCAACCCAGTCCTAGGCTGCATTAACAGAGAGATAGAATCAAGATCACATGAAGTTATTAGCACCGCTTTAGTAAGACCACACTTATAATACTGCATCCAGTTTTGGTCACCACAATATTAAAAAAAAAATAGATATTATGACTCTGGAAAGAGTATAGAGAAGAGGAGCAAAGATGATTACGGGTGTGGAGACTAAAACATATGAAGAATGGTTGCAGGAATTGGGTATATCTAGCCTAGTGAAAAGAAGGGCTAGGGGTGACATGATAGCAATGTGTCCCATATTTGAGGGGCTACCACAAAAAGAGGGGTTCAACCTATTCTCCAAAGCATCTGAAAGCAGGACAAGAAACAATGGATGGGAACTAATCAAGGAGAGAAGCAACCTAGAACTGAAGAGAAATGTCCTGACAGTGAGAACAATCAATCAGAGGAACGATTTGCCTCCAGAAGTTGTGGGTGCTCCATCATTGGAAGCGTTCAAGAAGAGACTGGATAGCTCTTTGTCCCAAACAGTAGAGTGTCTCCTGTGTGAGCAGGGAATTGGACCTTCAAGGTCCCTTCCAACTGTGCTCTTCTACTGTTATTCTGTTAAAATTAAATAAATAAATTCACTATTCCAATATTTTAAATATTTGAGAAAACTGTTCCATAAGTGTTAGGTGAGCGGAAGTTTTCTTCATACCTTACAACAGGAGCCTCCATAATTGTTCCAAGCATTAAGCAAACTGAGCAAAGCTCCCAGTTAAATAGTTTCACAAACAATATGATCTTTGTTAAGAAATGCAATGCCTTTTCTCTACAAATAGGACTTCTCAGCCCATTGACTAAGTTGGATCCGATTAACAACATGACATTTAACCATAACAAAATTTGAATTTTCTATAGTACATATAACTTTCTTAGGTAGTTAGAAGCCTGGAAGATGATCTAAGCAAAAAACCCCAAGTTAGAAACAAAGTCGCTTTTTAGTACTTCATGGTTTTGTTTCCTAATGCCGCATCAAATCATTAGCATCAAAAAATACATGTCCTTTTAACTCCCTGCTCAACAAGACTACATAGGTTAATCAAATAAATCTTTAGTGGACCATCCGTTTTATTAAATCAATCCTAAGGGAGGAAACATCGTTGTATGCTGGATGTTGATAGAAACAGAAAACATCTGGGTGTCACACTGATCATTGTCAAAATGGTCTGTCTTGGATTAAATATTATAACAGCTACTTGCAGACAACAGACTATAAACCAGGAAAGTTACAACTGTCTCCTTTAGATATGCAAGCAATTTGCTCTTGCCCTTTTCCCAAGCATGCAACTGAAGGAAAGCTAATTTTGAATATAACTTTTTATTATTAAATATCAACCATTTGTCTTTGTTGCAGTCATGAAGTTGGAGGCCAAAACATTTCATTCTTTTCTTTTTTAGTTATGTGCCTTTCAATTCCCTCTACAGTCTCCGATGCTTAAAATATTCTCTTCTGCTCTTCTTTTACCTGTCCATCAACACTCTCCACTATAGGTTCAAGTGTTTTTTTTTTCTTTTCTGTCTCTCTTCCCGTTTTCTCTAAACAAAAAAGGAACCTATATGTTTGATACAATGCTTTCATGGCCGAAAGAAGAGTTGGGACTTGAATGGCTTTAATAAAATGTTCAGCTAATGTTCCAAAGTGAACTTATCTTTTCCACAAAATTACACTACTACACAATGCTAATATCTTTGCTTTTTTTAACAACAAATGTTTTCTCCTACATCATGACAGTTGGTAGAAGCTTAGAAAATTCATATTCATTCCCAGGGACCTCACGTTCAGTTTGTTTGCATTCTACATTTATGACTAGAATGGAGGAGGCAAAACTGAGGGCTTCAGCAGCAGAAGTACTGTGACTAAACTAGAAATGAAGTTAGTGGGGAAATACTTCCAAGAAAGATGTACCATATCAGCAAGCATCCAATATATTGAGGACATTATTATACTGGATGGGGAAATGGCAACAGATTTACAGATATAGGCATTTTCATCCCATTAGACATCTAAACTTCGGATTTTCTTGGATACAATGGAGGTATATTTATGTCCAAAGAAATTGCTGTGCTAAACATTTTTTAATCATTAAAGCTCCCAGGCTGTAGGATAGCAACGTACAATGTATATGAAACATGTGGAAGAAATTCTTCGTGGGCTTGGCTTCTTTAGAATATCACAGAATCATTATCCTTTTAAGAGGGATATTAAAATTTTATTATTATTAATTAAATTCATTTGCTGCCTATCTCGCCCTGGGCTATTCTTCGTGGCTGACAGCCGTAAAAAAAAAAAACAAATAAAAAGGAAGTTTAAACAAAGCAAAAGTAAAATAATTAAACAAGTAAACCAACAAGAAAAAAAGAAAACAAAGGAGATTTCTTGTGAGCGCTGCAAATGAGAAATGCAGAGGAAGGGATGTGTGGCCAACACTTCACTTATTGTCAGGACTGCTATTCTTTTTTTGGTCAGAAAGATCTGGAGGGCAGATCTTGTTCACCTTTGTTTTAAGATTTTCTGAATGTTTTCTGGACCTAAGAAGCAGCAGCAGCACCATAATAGAAACAATAGTCAAGAAAAGACTGAACAGCCACCTATCTGAAATGGTACAGGGTCTCCTGCTTAAGCAAAGGGTTGGACTAGAAGACCTCCAAGGTCCCTTCCCTTCCATTCCATTCCATTTCATTCCATTCCATTCCATTCCACTTTCTATTGTGTTCTATTATATCTTGTCTTGTTCTGTCTATTCTATTCCATTCCGTTCCTTTCCGCTCCGTTCCATTCCATTCCGCTCCGCTCCGCTCCGTTCTATTCTATTCTATTCTATTCTATTCTATTCTATTCTATTCTATTCTATTCTATTCTCCAATATTTATTCTATTCTACTCTACTCTACTCTACTCTACTCTACTCTACTCTACTCTACTCTACTCTACTCTACTCTACTCTATTCTATTCTCCAATATTTATTCTATTCTATTCTATTCTATTCTATTCTATTCTATTCTATTCTATTCTATTCTACTCTACTCTACTCTACTCTACTCTACTCTACTCTACTCTACTCTACTCTACTCTACTCTACTCTACTCTACTCTATTCCCTTCTTTCCTAGTATATCCAGAGGTTTCTGATGAAGACCAGATTGGACCTCACCTCAAAATGCTTTGGACCTCACTCAAGGTCCAAAGCATTTCTTCCAAATTATTTTCAGGAACTAATTTGATCTCATTCTGGCTTTGGGATTTTGGAAACTTGTGCTTTATAAGAATAGGAAGAGTGGTCCAAACCAACTTTAGGACCAATGTATATGTAGTGGGAGGGGAGCAATTGAGATTACAAATAATCCCGGGCTGTAAAAGAAAACAAGACCAAGATAACAAGTGATTTAATGCATTATATCCCCTGTTCCTCCACTTTAAAATTAGCTACACTGGCAAGCAGCTGCCAAGTTTTCAGACTCAATAATTTCCGTCCCTTTTAAAGTCAGACTTATTATATTGCTTGCATGTTTGTTTATTCATTTATTTATAGCATTTATATGATTGCCAAACTCAACCAACTTGACTGTGACAGGCAATAAAACTGAGTACTAAACAAAAAAGAAAAAAACCCACAACCATATATATTTTTTTATCTGCCTACCATTTTCCCCCGCAAGTGAATGTCCTTTAACAGAACAACAGAGTTGGAAGAGACCTTGGTGGTCTTCTAGTCCACCCACGCCCCGCTCAAGCAGGAGTCCCTATACCAGGGGTAGGCAACCTTGGCTCTTTTATGACTCGTGGACTTCAACTCCCAGAATTCCTGAGCCAGCCATGCTGAGGGGAAAGGGAGAAGTTTCCAAGCTGAGCCATGCTCGCTCAGGAATTCTGGGAGTTGAAGTCCACGAGTCATAAAAGAGCCAAGGTTGCCTACTCCTGCCCTATACCATTTCAGACAGATGGCTGTCCAGTCTCTTCTTTAAAAACTCCAGTGATGGAGCACCCACAATTTCTGAAGGCAACTTCCATTCCACTGATTAATTGTTCTAACTGTCAGGAAATTTCTCCTTAGTTCTAGGTTGGATCGCTTTCTGCTTCAGAAAACCCTTTGTACCATAATGAGCTCATTGTGGTGCGCATATTAAGTTAAGGATGAACCCAACCTGATAAAAAACCACTGTGTTGTGTGCTCTAATGTCAGTTTCTGAAATATTCACAAAATGCAACTGTCCTGAAACTAAGTGGGCAAGTAGATGTAATTTATTGTAGGCTGCTTTTTGCATCCATTCTGCCAGGGGAAAAGGAAACAATTA
This sequence comes from Azemiops feae, assembly GCA_023970755.1. Classification (NCBI taxonomy): domain Eukaryota; kingdom Metazoa; phylum Chordata; class Lepidosauria; order Squamata; family Viperidae; genus Azemiops; species Azemiops feae. Next base: position 131,868 of record JALGBA010001906.1, on the reverse strand, counting down.
CCTACAGCCAGTCAAGCGGTGATAATTCTTAATTACATTGCAGATTCTTAAAAACATTGTTCTGCTTAGGACTATTAGGACTCACTTAGCTGTAGTTTCAGCTTTCATTTCTCTCACAAATTCGGCGTGCCCCCATTAATTGTAACCCTCATGAAGGGAGTGTAGCCATTAACACTGCCAAGATCCTGATTCAATTTGCTACTAAATTTACAATGTGTAGCTTGAGAGCAATAGAAGCTGTGACAGAATCCCCTGTAGAAACTATATAAATTACTTAGTTCAAAAAAGCTTTTCCTAGGAAATTATCTTTCCCCCCCCCCTAAGTTTGGGGCTGAAGAATGACAGACCAAATGCTACAGAATATGTTAATCCTCTCAATTCAGAGTTCCATCATGGCTTATGCATGAGAATAAAGATTGCACTGCTTCAAATAAGGACATTTTATTTGTTTGTTTGTTTTGTACCCTGCCTTTATTATTTTAAATAAATAATGCAAGATGGCAGACACATCCCAAACATCTTCCTCTTCCTATTTTCCCCACAACAACAACCAAACCTGTCATTTCGGTTGAGTTGAGAGAGAGCGACTGGCCCAAAGTCACCCAGCTGGCTTTCATGGCTAAAGTGGGACTTGAACTCTTGAATAGAATAGAATAGAATAGAATAGAATAGAATAGAATAGAATAGAGTAGAATAGAGTAGAGTAGAGTAGAGTAGAGTAGAGTAGAGTAGAGTAGAGTAGAGTAGAGTAGAGTAGAGTAGAGTAGAGTAGAGTAGAGTAGAGTGTAGAGTGTAGAGTGTAGAGTGTAGAGTGGAGTGGAGGGGAGGGGAGGGGAGGGGAGTGGAATGGAATGGAATGGAATGGAATGGAATAGAATAGAATAGAATAGAATAGAATAGAATAGAATAGAATAGAATAGAATAGAATAGAATAGAATAGAATAGAATAGAATAGAATAGGATAGGATAGGATAGGATAGGATAGGATAGGATAGGATAGAACACAATAGAAAATGGAATGGAATGGAATGGAATGGAAGGGAAGGGACCTTGGAGGTCTTCTAGTCCAACCCTCTGCTTAAGCAGGAGACCCTATACCATTTCAGATAGGTGGCTGTCCCGTCTTTTCTTGACTATTGTTTCTATTATGGTGCTGCTGCTGCTTCTTAGGTCCAGAAAACATTCAGAAAATCTTAAAACAAAGCTGAGCAAGATCTGCCCTATTTATGTTGGGTTAATTTGCATTCTCCCGACTGCCATCTTGATTCATACAGGAAAATAAGGACTGCGATTCAAACGTGTTGCTTATCAGGACCATTTTTGATGGCACTGCAGTGCAAGCTATCAGCTTACTCATGAGGAACAGGGATGTCCTCAGGACATGATGAAAAAAAAAAATCATGATGGCAGTCAGGAGAATGCAAATTAACCCAACATAAATATGGTGGAAATACATTGTAACCATAAAAAGTTGCATAAAGAAACTTTAACAACCCAGGTTTACAGACTGGGAAGTCCATAAGACAGGAGGTGTGGGGTTTGGGGTTTTTTTATTTTATGATTATCGCTTTTGTGGAACTTCTTACGATGAGAATCTGAGAATTGTTCTCAGAGTTCAGCAAAGCTTATGGGCAAAGTTATTTCAAATCTCTTTAGGTCTCATCTGTACTTAATAGAAAAGAAAAATTTCAGGAGTTACCAAACACTTAAGCAAAATAACAGCGAACCATCTATTCTGAAGAGACCAATTTGACTTTTTTTTTTTAGTTAATGTAAGATTAGAAATGAAATAGACATAAAGACTTCTTTTATATTCTCAGCATTACCCACCATGGAGGATTGGTTGGTGAAATTGACAGAACTTGGTGAAATGGACAAACTGACTGCTTTGATTAGAGAAAGGTCATTATTGACTTTCTTCAATGACTGGAACCCCCTTATGGACTTTCCAAGTAAGAGAGAAAATGATTTTGTGACGTAGGGTTTTGATGATTGGAAAGAATAGGTTACAGAAAGAAGAAATTATGATGAAATCTTAGAGAGATTTGATTAGAAATGTATATACTGTGCAATTGCCAAAAGGGAGATTGATATATATATGTAAGCGGGTTGGTCAATTCCATCTTCCAATCAAGATGTAACAACACAACCAACCAACCCGCTTACATCAATTCCATCTTCCAATCAAGATGTAACAACACAGCCAACCAACCCGCTTACATCAATTCCATCTTCCAATCAAGATGTAACAACACAACCAACCAACCCGCTTACAGCAACAAAGCCAACACGCCACACACCCCCTCCAATATTTATAGAAGGATGGCAGCTCCGATCACACTTTGCTCGCACAAGCACGAAGCCGAAGACACCAGCCTGAAGATGGCGAGTGGGACCTCATCGAAACGTCGCCAAGATACTCTCAATCTTACACGGGAAAAGACCCGAATACGCCAAGACCTGCATACCTGTACCCATGAAAATCTACGAAAACACACACACACACACACACATATATATATATATATATATAATCTATCGTCATTTCTCTTATCATCTATATCATATATCTATCTATCTCACCTCTCTATCTACCATCTCTCATCTATCTATCTATCTATCTATCTATCTATCTATCTATCTATCTATCTATCATCTATCTATCTATCTATCTATCTATCTATCTATCTATCATGTCTCTATCATCTATCATCATTTCTCTTATCATCTATCATCTATATCATATATCTATCTATATCTATCATCTCTCTCTTTATCTTCCATCTCTCATCTATCTATCTATCTATCTATCTATCTATCTATCTATCTATCTATCTATCTATCTATCTATCTATCTATCATCTATCATCATTTCTCTTATCTATCACCTATCATCCATCTATCTATCTATCTATCTATCTATCTATCTATCTATCTATCTATCTATTCCTCGGTTTTCTTTTTTTCCTTTATCTTTTATTTTGGTCTTTTTTCTTTTCTATTCTTTTACATTAACTATACTATTTTTTTCTTTTCTTAGAATGTATTTATTACCTGTGTAAAATCCTTTAATAAAAGTCTTTTAAGAAAAAAAATGCTTTGAGATTCATGCCAATCACATGGGGAAATTAAAAGTACGCTTCAATTACTGCATACATTATAACCAATTAATGGAACAGTCAATTGTATAAGAAGCTCTTCATATATTGATGGTTTCCTTTAAAGCCCTTTATGACTTAGGACCAGGTTACTTATAGGACCATCTTTCCCTAATGCTGTCTCCTGTGAGATCTGATAGGAAAGACATGCTCCAGGCCCATCCAGAATATAGTGGAAACTCCTAGGGCAATTTTATTCAAAATGTAAGTTAAGGTAGAGAGTGCCAGATACACTATGAAGCCAAGAAACATCAAATTAGACAGTTTTGGCCTAGCACATTATCTTGTAAAGGATAATTCCCTATAGGACATCACAGAGGTATTCATGTTTCATTAAGTAACTATTTATTTTACTATGAGGTAATTGTTATCTGATGCCTGTCAAACTCCTACAGCTATGTGTGATGGCAATTCTGCTGACAGAACAGAAACAGCATTAGATGCAGCGGTTGTAGCTGAAAAAAGATTATATACTCAAAACGTACAAGAGCTGGATAGCAAATGCTCTGAATATTCTAGGATGTGTGCATCTTCAGCAACTTTTGATACACAGCTTCGAGGTCTGACAACTGCCAACATTGGGATTCAGCAGTTGATTGATATTAGCAATTGGGATCTGCCAATTTTTGCAGAGACAATTACAGTTGATACTGATCTGCAAACTCTCTGTGACTCAGTTGAGAATTTAATTTGGCAAACCGAGTCTAGTTTAAAAACTAGGTCTTCACCTCCAGGTTCAAAAGTCCTGGTCCTGTCAGGTGGCCACAGCTGGCTGATCTTGTCAGGCTCAGAAGATATACAGGATTGGGCTAGTTAGTTCTTGAATGCAGTGAGCCATGTGCAGATCTGTACATGGGAGAAACAAAACAACCACTTCACAAACGCATGGCACAACATAAGAGAACTAACCCATCAGGACAAGATTGAGCAGTCCATCTGCATTTGAAAGACAAAGCTCACTCTTTCGAAGATAGCAAACTCCATTTTCTGGACAGAGAGGAAGACTGGTTTGAAGGAGGGGGTCAAAGAGGCCACCTATGTCAAAACTGAACAGCCCTCTCTCAACAGAGGGGGAGGGATGCAACACCATTTATCTCCTGTTTACAACACAGTCCTATCAGCAGTTCCAAGAAGTTTCCACACCCATTTGCACCATACAGGTGACCCTGAGGGCACAGATAAATGTCCAAGTGGCCTCAATGACTCTCAGAAAGAGGGCTAATGACCAGATGACTGCAAGGAATATAAATCCTTCCATCCTCCACCATTCAGTCAGAACTGAAGAAGCTTCTTGGATGAGAAGCGAAATGTCTTGAAGCAGAGCAAAGAAAGTCCAGTTGCCTTTTGAAAAAGCACCTTTGGGACATGCTTTAAGGGAGTGATCTAGGGAATGGAGCTGAAGGCTAGGCTGGAAAAGCATCTCAGAAGATGCTATTGGCAAACCACTGTTGGCAAAAAAAAAAAAAAAACCAGGAGGGCTTTAAATTAAAATTGAGGGGGGAGGGTGACCAATCTTTAGAATCTCTAGAACCCCAAACCAACCATAAATCCCAAGAAGACAAATCAAACAATGAGGTAGGCAGAGATGAGAAAAAAAGAAAAACCCAAACAACAATTAGGAGATGCAGGAAACATACCCATGAACAGGCACAAAAGTGCTTAAATTGCCCACTGCAACCGTCATAAATGTGAGTCAGTTCCCAAGCGCCTGAATTTTTGATCACGTGACCATGAGGATGCTGTAATGGTCGTAAGTGTGAAAAACAGTCATAAGCCACTTCGAACAGTCACTAAATGAACCGTTGAAAGTCGGGGACTACTTGTAGTGGGAAGAAATTCTTGCTTTCACATAATGCTTTACCAGCTTCTTTATTTTTACTTTAGCACTTCTGAATTGGAGACATTTCACCTCTTGCTACACGGAGTCTAGTCTAGTCTAGTCTCGGTTCTGTAACGGAATAACGGTTGCTGGAATTGGGTATGTCTAGTCTAATGAAGAGAAGGACTAGAGGTGACATGATAGCAGGGTTCCAATATCTCAGGGGCTGCCACAAAGAAGAGGGAGTCAAGCTATTCTCCAAAGCACCTGAAGCAGGACAAGAAGCAACAGATGGAAACTAATCAAGGAGAGAAGCAACCTGGAAGTAAGGAGAAATTTCCTGACAAATTAGAACAATCAACCAGCGGAACAACCTGCCTCCAGAAGTTGCGAATGCTCCAACACTCTTTTTAAGAAGAGACTGGACAGCCATTTGTCTGAAATGGTGTAGGGTTTCCTGCCTGAGCAAGGGGTGGTTGGACTAGAAGACCTCCAAGGTCCCTTCCAACTCTGTTATTCTATTCTATCCATGATAGGCTGGAGTTGCACTAGAGACGGAGAAAATCCGATGCAGATTCCTGAGACACTGAAAGATCTAATAGAGACAATTGCAAACATCTTCCTTCCAGGCAGATGGTGCAACAAAGTCCCTATGTAACACTACTAGGACTCAGAGCATTTTTCTTTGGACTGGAGTGCCTGATGAATTCAGCCTACTACATATATATATTTATGTGAGAAGCACAGATCTAGCATAGAAGCTGACAATGTGTTGCGAAATGCATTTCCTTAATGCGCTGGTCTCTGCTCAGCTTTGCTGAAGATGCAGTTTTCCCAGCTGGAGTCAAAATAAATTGATGAGGGTTCATATAAGTTATTGTAAAAATGCCCCTTCAAGTATTTGGACTGCTGGCCAAGCAATTCTTTCTTCCACCCAGCATCCGTCATAAGCTACTCTTGCTTTTATAAATTTCTATTTTCACTGGGTTCTTTTAGAACTGCCTGTCCTAGAAAATGCCACGCATCGGAGCTCAAATGAGATTTTTTTTAAAAAAAAGAAGAAGAAGAAGAAGAAATCCTCGTATTAACTAGAACAGCAGTGATGCTCAGTTTACCATAAAACTGTAGGATTTTATCAATTGTTATTGGATCTCAAAGCTGGGATGTTTCCCACTACAAAATGGCCATTACTGACCCAGAAATACCACAGCTTTGGATGGGAAGCTCGTGATTTTGCTCAGGAAACACCAAGAGAAAGAAAAAAGTTGTCTGAGAATCAATGGCTCAAAGACGAGAGTTTGATGGTATTGTCTAAGATGGTAGGCAAGACCAGACTTTACCTAGCAAAAAATACCCAAGCCTGGAAATAAATCAAGATAAACTGTGGGCAATTTGGGGGAAGAAGGAAACCTAAATGCATACATAGGTGCATTTTACACCAACTCATATCCCTCGAGGCTCTTTATTTCCATGTTCCTCTTAGAACAGGGGTCTTCAAACTTGGCCCTTTTATGACTTGTGGACTTCAACTCCCAGAATTCCTCAGCCAGCATGCCTGGCTGAGGAATTCTGGGAGTTGAAGTCCACAAGTCATAAAAGGGCCAAGTTTGAAGACCCCTGTCTTAGAAAATGTCTATTGAGATTCTCCATCATCCAATTCATGGTTTTCCCAAAGATGATTTCCCCCCCCCCAAAAGGCAACTAGACTTTCTTAGAGTTTTTTTTTTCTTTGAAAACATTTTGCTTCTCATCCAAGAAGCTTCTTCAGTTCTGAAGAAGTGAGGAAACTTCTTGGATGAGAAGCAAAACATTTTCAAGGAAAAAACAAACAAACAAACAAGAAAGTCCAGTTGCCTTTTGGAAAAAGCACCTTTGAGTTTCTCTTAGCAGAAAACTCTAATATCTAATCAGCATATAATAATAATATATATAATAATATCGGAACCAGCATTATTGGAGATCCTGATCAGTATCCATCAGGACCCAGAGACACTATGACCTATCTCTGTTTTGCCTTCTTACCATCCATCTATTAATATCAGGCGCAAGTTATCTAAAACAGAAATTGTGCTCAAAGCCCTAAAAAATTATTATATGCTACCTATACACAAAAAATCTGGTCTACTAATGGTCAAGTCAAATTGGTGCTAGATAAGTCAATGGAATTCACATGGGATTGAACTTGGCTCTCTTGTGGCTGCGCAGCGATTCTAAACTTATGATACGTTTAACCCCACCTTTGGGCTCAGCCTGCTCATTTCCCATAATTATAGAAATAGAATCTATAAAGATAGAATTTCCAACATTCCTCATTTATCAGACAGAGGACTCAAATTAGAAAAAAAAACCTCACAGGCCCATGCACAACATCTGGCCAACAACTTTAACATCATTTCTGAATAGAAAGCCAAATGGGTCATTGAATGTCTAGACATAGGAAGATGTATAAGTGACCCCTCATATAAGATAACAAGCTTTGAATTACCATGTCAGCAATGGTCAATCCTGAATGGCATCTGCCAGGAGTCACTGTATAAATGGGGCATAGTATCCTCCCTTCAGTATGACTGTGTGGGGGTCTTACGTCACACTGTATATCACATTGTCACTGGCTATAAGCTGAGGGCATATTCCAGTCCAGGGTCTGATTTTTTTTCAAATATAAAGAATGCTGTGCTTCAGTGGTTGGATGGCTTACATATTGGTATCCGAATGTAGATCTTTTTAACATACATATTTATTGGGTTCTTTTAATCTAGGTGAAATGTAATATATATTGCAAGACCGTGTATAATATGCCATACACTAAATAGATAGATGATAGGTAGGTAGATATGTAGATATGTAGATAGATAGATAGATAGATAGATAGATAGATAGATAGATAGATAGATAGAGACAGACAGACAGACAGACAGACAGACAGACAGACAGACAGACAGGACAGGTAGGACGGAGACAGACAGGCAGGCAGGCAGGCAGACAGGCACAGACAGGACGGAGGCGGCAGGCAGGCAGGCAGGCAGGCAGGCACGGACGGATGACGGAGATAATAGATGACATGACAGATAGATGTGATAGAGATAGATAAATAGACAGATAGATAGATAGATAGATAGATAGATAGATAGATAGATAGATAGATAGATAGATAGATAGATAGAAGATAGATAGATAGATAGATAGATAGATAGATAGATAGATAGATAGATAGATAGATAGAGATAGATAGATAGATAGATAGATAGATAGATAGATAGAGATAGATAGATAGATAGAAGATAGATAGATAGATAGATAGATAGATAGATAGATAGATAGATAGATAGATAGATAGAAGATAGATAGATAGATAGATAGATAGAAGATAGATAGATAGATAGATAGATAGATAGATAGATAGATAGATAGATAGATAGATAGAGACAGAGACAGAGACAGAGACAGAAAGACAGACAAACAGACAGACACCACGAGAGGTAAGGATAAGAAATGGCATCTGAAGAATATGATTTCTCTCTTCCTCTTCTTGTTGAACAATACCATTTGCTGGTCGAGAGACTACACAACCCTGATCTATCTCTTAATAAGACACCAAAAATGAGCATCACCATGTAATTCAAGAAATTCTCAACTTGAAATGGTTTTGTTTCAGGCTGATATTCATTCCTCTCAAAAGAAAAAGAAAAAAAAAAGCTTACCTTCACACCCGTCAACTAATCAATGTGTGATGGCTAATCAATTTTCTTAGAAAGTCAGAAGCAGTAATACACTGAGGGGGGGGGAACAATTCAAAATAGGTTAAGGAGCACAGAGTGCCAGAGCTTTAGATTGCAAAAATCCAAACCGCCATCAAAAATTCAGAAAATTAAACCGTTAAATGTGTCTACATTTTTTGCAACCAAGATATAGTACCCTAAGCTATTTTTTTTTTTTAATCATAATTTTCTGGTGTCAAAAGGACTGCTTTGCTAGATCTCCAGACTGCAAGACTACCGCAGGAGCCGTGGTGGCGCAATGGTTAGAATGCAGTACTGCAGGCTAACTCACTGCTCACTGCCAGGAGTTCGATCTTGACCTGCTCAAGGTTGACTCAGCCTTCCATCCTTCCGAGATCAGTAAAATGGGGACCCAGATTGTTGGGGGCAAGAGGCTGACTCTGTAAACCGCTTAGAGATGGCTGTAAAGCACTGTGAAGCGGTATATAAGTCTAAGTGCTGTTGCTATTCCTTCCCTCCTTCCCTCCCTCCCTCCCTCCCTCCCTCCCCCTTCCTTCCTTCCTTCCTTCCTTCCTTCCTTCCTTCCTTCCTTCCTTCCTTCCTTCCTTCCTTCCTTCCTTCCTTTTGTCATGGTGGCACAGTGGTTAGAATGCAGTATTGCAGGCTACTTCTGCTGACTGCCAGCAGTTCGGCAGTTCGATTCTCACCAGCTCAAGGTTGACTTAGCCTTCCATCCTTCCAAGGTCAGTAAAATGGGGACCCAGATTGTTGGGGGAAAGAGGCTGACTCTGTAATCCACTTAGAGACGGCTGTAAAGCACTGTGAAGCGGTATATAAATGTTATTGCTATTGTTGGAGTTATATGCAGGCATCTGGAGACCTGCTAGGTGGTTTAGACCCTGCACTCATTCTTTATCAAATGGCTTCCAAACAAGAGAACTTGGATCATCTGCTCTAATAAACAGATAGCCTTTGCCCTGCTTCTTTCTAGTTTGTGTTTCTTCCTTGCTGTTTTCTATTCATTATGAAGGATTGTTTTTTTTCACTACCAGCCTTGCTTGGGAGACAAATAATGAGCTAAGAAAGTAGCTTAAATTGAAAGCAGGGTAGACATCCATAACCTGCGTATATTCTTGGATGATAACCAGATTCCATACATAGCCACCACTGTTATGAAAGAGAAACATATTTTTTTCCCATTATTATTGCTTGTTTCTTATTTGAATCTGAAAGCGGATTGCTACTGACTCACAACATATGTTTACTTAAACCCAAGGATGCTATTTTTCGACTTGTTCTGCTCTTGACATATGACAAATTAGGGAGCGTTTGCAGAAGGAATATCAATATATCCTACATGTCTGTAACAACCGGGTTCTGAAAAGATGTGTAAAATGGCACAGCTGATTGACTCTCTTAGAAAGAACTGGTGCCATAAGTGGCGATACGAAATAATTGATCTACTTCGCACAGCTTTCCGGTCAAAACTTCAGCAACAGCACAAATTCCAGTTCTAATAATGTAGATACAACATCCAATTCTACCTACTGTAATTATGAGAACCCAGACCTGGAGTTCAAAGTATATATTATATGCAGTGACACATTGTTCTCGAAATGTCATACAAAGCTAGGCATTTGAAGATTTGAAAACTGCACTGAGAAACAGAAGCTATGTTTAAAATTTCAGCATTTGCCTCTTTGGCTATAATATTCACCTGCATTGGCTAATCTTTGCTGTTTTGCTCCAGATTTGGAGTTTGGAACATATATTATAACCCAGCACAATATCATCGTGGAAAATACATTCATGCACTTGAAGTCCTCTAAAGCAAAACCCATATTTACAATTTAGCAATGCTTCTTTAGCCACACGTATCTGCTAATTTTTGCCGTTGTGCTGAGTTCTTTTAAAGAAAAAAAAACTGGGGGCATATTACTATCCATTGGCTGGTTCGTACTTGCCAATTGCTCCTTCCTTTAAAACAGCACGTCCACATTTTCTCTTGAAGAGTCTGCTCTAACATCTACAGAACAACTTAAACCAAAAAAAACCCCAAACAAACCCTAAGTTAAGCATTCATTTTGTAAACCCAAAGAAAAACATTTACAGTTTTTGTTGACTTTGATCTACGCTCTGAAAAGTTAAAGGCTACACAACTGAAATGTACACTTTGAAAAATTTGGAAATTTTAAAAAGTCAAATTTTCAGTGAATTTCTTGCATACTGCAAGCGATGTTTGATCTGGAGATTGTCTATGTATCATCCTGCTGAACTGCTACCCAACAGATTCAAGGTTCAGTCCAGAGAACTGTTTAAAAAATTTTTTTAAACTGCAACAGGGCATCAAAGCTGCAAGGCACAAAGGGATAAAATTGGGATTACATTGTTGCAGGTGCCATCTTGCAGGTCCTGACACGCTCACACACTCCTGTGTCTTGTGAATGTTGAGCCTGGGGTCACATATTTTGATTTAGGGTGTAATAGAAACCCATGGTGATAAATCATTTAGTGCAATTGATGAAGCACGCTAAACATGACTTATTTAACATAACATTAGTGATCTGCATTTGAACCAGGATAAGAAATAGAGACAGAGAAATAGAGAGATCAGAGAGATGACAGAGAGAGAGAGAGAGAGAGAGAGAGAGAAAGAGAGAGAGGTGGACAGAGAGAGAATGATAAAAGATGATAGAATGACAGAGACAGATAGAGAAAGAGAGAGAGAGAGAAGAGATGATAAGGAAGTGGACACAGAGAGAGAGAATGATAGAAAGATGATAGAGAGATAGAGTGACAGAGACAGAAAGAGAGAGAGAGAGAGAGAGAGAGAGAGAGAGAGAGAGAGAAAGCGGTTTCATGTTTTTTATTATTCTCTCTCTCTCTCTCTCCCTTTCTCTCTCTCCCTTTCTCTCTCTTCCTTTCTCTCTCTCTCTTTCTGTAAATGACCCACCCAACCAGCAGCTGACCTTAAAGAGAGGCGAATATGAAAAGTATATCAAATATATTCTATAGCCTATCAAGGGTAAATTGGTTTACCCTAGTGTTCAAACTCCAGGGTGTGCAAATTTGAGATGTTATAGCGTTGAATTGTGAGGCGGAAAAAAAGCTAATTGTCATGGAATTGGTGTGTTTGAGCTGTCCATGAATTCCATGACAATTAGCTTTTTTTCCACCTCACAATTCAACGCTACATCATCTCAAATTTGCACACCCTGGAGTTTGAACACTAGGGTAAACCAATTTACCCTTGATAGGCCAAACCAATTACCTTGATAGGCCAAGCTGGATTGGGCCAGCTCAAATGCAATTAGCTAGTCCATTTATTCTCAAACAATCTCGCTTCGAAAAAGAGCCAGTGTTGTGTTTGAATCTAATTGGGAATGCAAAGAAATTCTTTCCCGCACAAAAGCCTTAACCTTTTGGCACCAAAGAAGTCAGAGAGAAGAGAACGATCCTTTCAGAAAACAGCATCCCAAAGACATGGTTCCTAACGAATTCCCAGCTTCTTGAGATTTCAGCACTGCCCCGGGGCAAAACAGCTAATCAGATTGTTAAGGAGGCCACGTCTGCAGCATAGGTAGAAGATGATACTAAAAATGGAGACCAAAAGCAATGCTCGTTTCGATAAAAAAAAAAAGTGCCATTTGATGCGATGACTATTCATCATTCGTTCACATGGCTTGTTTGCTTGCTTGTTAAGTAAAGCTTGGCTCCAACACGGTATGTACCTAGGTGACCTGAGAGACAGTAGATCAACGTTCCAATTACCTGTGCTGAAATTTACTGAGCTTCGTATGAATTACACCAGGTATTTTGCAAGGGAAGAGCCAGGATTCCTTCACCACTAAGATGTTAAACTAGCAACTGGATAACCCAGGTTCAATTCCATCCTATGTCATGAAGGTGTTCCAATATCTCCGGGGCTGACACAAAGAAGAGGGAGTCAGGCCATTCTCCAAAGCACCTGAAGGCAGGACAAGAAGCAACGGATGGAAACTGACCAAGGAGAGAAGCAACCTAGAACTAAGGAGAAACTTCCTGACAGTTAGAACAATTAACCAGTGGAACAACCTGCCTCCAGAAGCTGTGAATGCTCCAACACTGGAAGTTTTTAAGAAGAAACTGGACAGCCATTTGTCTGAAATGGTATAGGGTTTCCTGCCTGAGCAGGGGGTTGGACTAGAAGACCTCCAAGATCCCTTTCAACTCTATCATCATCATCATCACCACCACCACCATTATCATCGTCATCGTCATCGTTGTTATTGTTATTGTTGTTATTGTTATTGTTATTTGTGACAACGTAAGGATGCTAAACTGATGACATGTTTAACTCTGCCCCCAGCTCTGCCTGCTGTTTTTTAATTATTATTGTTGTTGTTGTTGTTGTTGTTGTTGTTGTTGTGATGAGCTGGTTCATTCTCTCTCTGCCCAAGGTGTCTCAACTGTGGTTTTGCTGGGGGGAAAATGGAAAATGGAAGAGGTTTTCACTGAGATTGTAGGGTTAAAAAGAATCTTGACAGTCTTCTAGTCCAATTCAGTGCAGAAATCCTCAGATTCTTCACAGATGGAACAGTTATGTCTCCAGAAAGAAGTGCAAAAGTCTGGAACAGTCTAGGGTCTCCTGCTAGAAGACTAGAAGACCTCTAAGGTCCCTTCTAACTCTTACTCTGATTCCCTCTTAATAGCCCTTTTTTGAGTTGCGCTTTTTTTTTTGTTCCTTCAAGTCAGTGTTTTTGACTCGTGAGGGTTACCTTGATCAGTCCATGGAGTTTTCTTGGCAAGAGTTGAGAAATGGTTTGGTATTGCTGCTTCCCAGGGCTGAGAAAGAATGACGGCAATAGTGGCGAATATCTGTAGCAAGCCCGCCCCCCGCCCGACCCCAGCAGTTCACCTCCCAATGACCCTGACTTGATGTAACCTCCCCATCACAACACCCATCACAAGACCCTCATTTGACACACCCACACCTGAAGCTCTCATAAACGGAAGAACACTGACACTGACATCCCCTAAACTCCGCTGGAGATGGTTCCTAGCTTAGTAATGAAATGTTCGGAAAGCAACCCACAAGCTCGGAGAACAAACTTTCACCCTCAAAGAATGACTGCCCGAGGTATCTAGCTGGCTTTGTGCCTCAGGTGGGAGTAGAAGTCATTGTCTCTTGGTTACTAGCCTGGTAACCTTAACTACTAGGCCAAACTGACTTTCCTAATAGCTGTAACAGTCGAACAATGACTTCCAACCACTGCTTTGTGGCTTAACTTGTAGATCTATAGGGAATGGCTTGACTCGCTCTTCTCTGTGACCGCTCTTCAGGCATTAGAAAACTCCTTAGCTTTTTTTCTCCTCTTCATCGTGTCTCTCCTTAGCCATCTCTTCTTTGGGCCAGTCCCTTTAACCGTTCTTTCCAACATTTAATCTTCACATTCTTCCCCACCTTTCTCATTCTTTCTTGCACACTTTCCCAGTTCCTCTGTAAACTTCTTGTATTGTGGTATCCAGAACTGGACGCATTATCCCAAGTATCCAGAACTGGAGGCATTGTCCCAGGTATCCAGAACTGGATGCATTATCCTAGGTATCCGGAACTGGACGCATTATCCCAGGTATCCAGAACTGGACGCATTATCCCAGGTATCCAGAACTGGACGCATTATCCCAGGTATCCAGAACTGGACACATTATTCCAGATATCCAGAACTAGACACATTATCCCAGGTATCCAGAACTGGATACATTATCCCAGGTATCCAGAACTGGACACATTATTCCAGATATCCAGAACTAGACACATTATCCTAGGTACCCAGAACCGCACATTATTCCAGATATCCAGAATTAGACACATTATTCCAGATATCCAGAACCGGACGCATTATTCCAGGTATCCAGAACTGGACGCATTATTCCACATATCCAGAACTAGACACATTATCCTAGGTATCCAGAACCGCACATTATTCCACATATCCAGAATTAGACACATTATTCCAGGTATCCAGAATTGGACGCATTAGCCCAGGTATCCAGAACTGGACACATTATTCCAGATATCCAGAACTAGACACATTATCCTAGGTACCCAGAACTGCACATTATTCCAGATATCCAGAATTAGACATTATTCCAGATATCCAGAACCGGACGCATTATTCCAGGTATCCAGAACTGGACACATTATTCCACATATCCAGAACTAGACACATTATCCTAGGTATCCAGAATTGCACATTATTCCACATATCCAGAATTAGACACGTTATTCTAGGTATCCAGAACTGGACATATTATTACAGGTATCCAGAACCACACATTATTCCAGGTATCCAGAACTGGACGCATTATCCCAGGTATCCAGAACTAGACACATTATCCCAGGTATCCAGAACTGGACAGATTATTCCAGATATCCAGAAGTAGACACATTATCCTAGGTATCCAGAACTGCACTATTCCAGATATCCGGAACTAGACACATTATTCCAGGTATCCAGAACCAGAGACATTATTCCAGATATCCAGAACAGGACACCTTACCAGTTATCTAGAACTGGATATATTATCCCAGGTATCCAGAACTGGACACATTATTCCAGATATCCAGAACTAGACACATTATTCCGGGTATCCAGAACTATACACATTATTCCAGGAATCCAGAACTAGACACTATCCTAGGTGTCCAGAACTGGACACATTACTCTAGATGTCCAGAACTGGACACATTATTCCAGGTATTCAGAACTGGACACATTATTCCAGGTATCCAGAACTGGACAGATTATTCCAATATTTCAAAGTCTGATCAGTGCAGCATAGAACAGAACTAGCACTTCCCAAGACCCCAACAGTGTACTTCTATTTATGCAGCTCGTTTACATTAACTTTTTGGACAGCTGAAGCACATAGCTGACTCATAGTTAATCCATGAGCTACCACAGTGTCCAGAACCTTCTCCCAAATGTCAACCCAAGTACCATCTATTTTGTACCGATCACCTGATGTTTCCTATCTAAGTGCCAAGCCTTAAATTTCTTGCAATTTGTTGAAGTCCTGACCCCAAATTGTGTCTACAAACGTAATGAGCATCCCTTCTATCCCATCTGTCATTTATGAAAATGTTGAAGTATATATATATATATATCATATATACTGTTTTGATGCTCTGGTGGAAATAGAGGATGTATCTCAGCAAGCAAATAAGCAAATAAATATAATCACCATCTTGTGCATTTTATTCATAATGAAAGACGTTTCATGAGATCAAAGCAAAAATATGTTTTCTGGGCCTATTTTGGTGCAATGATGACACTAGGGGCAAAATGAAATAATCTAAATAGAATATTAACAGTATTGTCATCTACTTTTTCCTGTTTATACAGACATGAAGATCATATAATCACGTCATTTATTTCATTCTGGCTGAATATGTTGAGGTGTAATTACCTTACTCTTTGATGTAATTTGCAATTTATTATTTTTACAAATAACTCAAGGTGGCAAATGTATCCAACACTCCTTTCTCCTTTTTTCCTCACAACAGCAACAGTCTGAGGTGGGTTGAGCTGAGGAAAGGTGACTGGCCAAATTATAACTAATATAACTAGTATAACTAGTGTAGACTAGACCAGGGGTAGGCAACCTTGGCTCTTTTATGACTCGTAGATTTCAACTCCCAGAATTTCTGAGCCAGCATGGCTCAGCTTGGAAACCTCTCCCTTTCCCCTCAGCATGGCTGGCTCAGGAATTCTGGGAGTTGAAGTCCACGAGTCATAAAAGAGCCAAGGTTGTCTACCCCTGGACTAGACTGTATTGGTCCTTCTTTCCACTGGATTAGGTACACCTAGAAAAGAAGAACTAGGGGAGACATGATAGCAGTCTTCCAATACTTGAAGGACTGTCACAAGGAAGTGGGGGTCAACCTATTTACCAAAGCACCAGAAGGCAAAACAAGAAACTATGGATGGAAACAAAGAGAAAAGTAACCTAGAACTGAGGAGAAAATTCCTAACAGTGAGAACAATCAACCAGTGAAACAAATTGCCTTCAGACATTGTGGGTGCCCCATCACTGGAGGCTTTTAAGAAGAGACTGCACATCCATTTGTCAGAAATAGTATAGATCTCCTGAGTGAGCAAGGGGGTTGGACTAGATGACCTCCAAGGTCCATTCCAATTCTGTTTCTGTTACCCAGCTGGCTTTCATGGCTAAGGCAGGACTTGAACTCACAGTATCCTGCTTTCTGTCTTGGTGGCTTAAACACTAGACCACTAAACAACACGGTTTAGCATGGGAATATGAATCCAGCCTAGCATTAATGAAAATAAAGTATAGGCCCTAGGTGGCAGATGTAAACAATTATTAGCAGTGAACCCCTAACTAAATATATTCATCTTCTTTTAAACAATGTCCTCAATTTATCTACTTTTTTTAAAAAAAATCTCTTTCTCTTTTCCCTCTTGATCTCTTTTCTCCACTACTGCAATTTATAACCTTAACAGCCCTAGAAAGAAAGTTAGAAATGGAAACAACTTTTTTTAACTCACTTAAAAAGTTTTTACTCACTTTAAGAAGATCTTAAAATACTTTAAAACCTTAAAGAGACATGTCCTCTAGTATGTGGTAGCCTAGATCTTCTCCAAGACCCTACTCCAGATTCAAATGAGGATTATCAGAGTTATCATATTGGAACTGAAAAAAGATGGACAGGAATTTCTTTTCCTTGCTCTGGTCATCTGCATTTTTACAACCAAATTACAGTAATTCTAGGATACCTAACCTTTTGTCGTGTCCACCAACGAAACCTTTGATTTTTCTCACGAAAGACCTCTTCAGAGTTAATATGGGGTTAAATGAAGGTTAAGAAGTTAGTTAGAAGCTTCTGAAGCCCTCAAGAGATTTAATATTTTTATAGGTAACAAAGGAAAAAAAGCACTTTCTTATCCACGGAACTCTGTCATATAAAGCAAACCCACCTTACACACAGATTTATAAAGCTGGTAAGTATTAATGTGACTAACATATAAGTAGAACCATTACAAAAGTTAACATTCTGAAAAACACGTACAGCGGTTTCCAGTAATTCTAGTACGGTTCTCTGATGTGTCTTGTTCTCATGACTTTCCCAAAAATATTCCTTTAACACGGAATATGCGAACATGAATTCAAGCTTTACACTGCATTGGGGAGACCACACTTGGAATATAAAAAAAAAATAAAAAAAAAATGCTGAGACCCTAAAAAGTGTGCAGAGAAGAGCAACAAAGATGATAAAGAGTCTGGAGGCTAAATTGTGTAACAAACAGTTGAGGGAACTAGTCTATTGGGAAAAAAAATGGATCAGGGGAGACAGGATACTATTTTCCAGCACTTGAAGGGCTGTCATAAAGAAGAGTGGGTTGACTTAATCTCTAGGGCACCAGAGAGGGCAGGACGAGAAGTAATGGGTGGAAGATCCTCAAAGATAGGTGTGGGCTGTGGGTGCTCCATCACTGGAAGTTTTCAAAAATAACCTTTTCACTGAGATGCTATGAGACTTCTGTCTTGAACAGGAGGTTGGACTAGAAGAGCTTTGAGGTCCTTTCCAGCCCTAGCAGATATTGAAATCACAGTAAAAGAGTTCCAGAGGAGTAGAATATGAGATACCCTGAAAAATTCCAAAGGAACTCAGCCAAACGAGAAGTCCTCCGTTCTTCATTCTTCAGTGGCCTATGAGGGCTTCCTTGTTCTCAGATATCAACGTTGATATATTAGTGTGAATTTCTTGATAATGAAATTTTAAAAAATTAAATTATACTTAAAGTTTCTTTAGGCAATCATAGTGCCATTTCCCAGACGGAGGGGCCATGAAGTACAGCTTCCAGTTGTAGCATGATGGCGTATGCATGTTGAGTAATAGCACGGTGATGAACATCATTGTAACTTACAGAAATGTGATAACACCATCACTTATCATGCCAGCTGGTCTCTAAGAGTCAACAACAATTTGATGGCACATCATCAATCAATCAGTGTCATGGTAGAAATAAAGACAAAAGTGTATTTAGATCCATGTGCGTAGCATATTTCTATAATTTTCTCACCTAAAATATTTTCTACCCAGTGATATGTAACCATCAGGGTAAATCCTTAGGAATAATGGAATAACAGAGTGGGAAGGGACCTTGGAGGTCTTCTAGTCCAACCACCTGCTCAAGTAGGAAACCCTATACCATTTCAGACAAATGGTTGTTCAATCTCTTCTTAAAAACCTCCGGTGATGGAGCACCCACAACTTGTGAAGGCAAGCCATTCCACTGGTTAATTGTTCTGTCAGGAAATTTATCCTTAGTTCTAAGTTGGATCTCTCCTTAATTAGTTTCCAACTCTTGGTTCTTGTTCTGCCTTCAGGTGCATTGGAGAATAGGTTGACCCCTTCTTCTTTGTGGCAGCCCCTCAAATGTTGGAACACTGCTGTCATGTCACCCCTAGTCCTTCTTTTCATTAAACTAGACACACCCAATTCCTGCAACTGTTCTTCATATGGTTTAGCCTCCAGTCCCTAACCGTCTTTGTTGATCTTCTCTGCACTCTTTCTAGGATCATCTAACTAAGGTGAAACCCAGCACATCAAGGACCAAGAGATTAGGAACATTGAGAGCATCTTTGTCTTGTGTGGATGGACCTTCTTACAATGATATCTAGCTTACAATTTCCCCTTTCGGATGAATTGCCACATCCTGCAGTTTTCAAAAGCTACGGTACATAAATAGCATTTATCGTGATTTCATAAAAGTTACAGAAGCTGCTGAGAGAGAATCTGGGCCCCTCTCTGAAAGAGAAAGCCATCCTTATTTTAAAATCAGGGACCTTAGCCATTTTCATGGCCAACACCTCCCCTTTTGGGAGCAAATTTAAGTAGCCACTTATGGATTCTCCAAGTTAGTACTTTCCATTTCCTCCCCACTTTGTCCCATTTCTAATGACATTAGAAACAATGTAACTATGGGCCAGCATCATTAAAAATTGCAGGTCACAGTTACAAAGGAATGACAATTGGGGAAATATTAATGAATCCCACTGGGAATGCGCTTCGTCTGGGTGGTATTTTTATCTGGTGTCTCTTTCGTGGTGTACTAAAAATGAGAAACTTGCCTGGAATGAGAATTTGTTAAACAAAACCTGCCAAATGCATGCGAAGATGGTCTGTGTAAAATAATAGCACCTATATCATCAAAGCCATTATATGTGATCTACTTTGTAGAGTCTCACCCTTTCTTTCTCTCACTTACTGTCTGCTGGATCTCACAAACGCGATAATCATTCTTGCCTTCCATCGCGCCTTGTTCCAACTTCTTCCAACCTTTGAGAAAGGAAAAAAAAAAGGAGAAGGCCAATCCACACTTTGCTAAGGAAACAATTGAGTGGGTATACCGTACGGTCACACATTTGAAACCTGCTATTTTGAATAATAACATGCTAGAGAAGTATTCATTACTGACTCAAAATAACGTATTCCAACAGCAATTGTAGAGTTCGTGCTGGGTGCTACAGGGCTGACAGCAAACAACAAGACAGTAAATACAGCAGGCACTTTGCCAAGCAGAAAAAAAAGTAAATCAAATAGAGTGGAGAGATTTTGAAGGTGCTGCCTTGGGTCTCAATCAGGAAGTCTGCTCTGGATGGGATTGTTAAGATGAAAGCATCCATTCTCCCAGCCATTGGCGACACCAATCTGTTCCCCAACAAGCTTACTCTTTTTTTTAATTTTAGGATCTTCTTTTGTAAGCAACAGTTGATAAATTTGATAAGGAAATTAAAATAGCTCTTCCCCCTTTTCTTTTAATGAGCAAGGTTATTTGACAAATAGCCCAAATATAGGAGAAGATTAAGTTCTGATAGGAATCATTGTTAGGGTAAAGTTGAATTGCCTTGAAGGCATATTCTGCAGACGTGACTTTCCAGTTGTGTGGAAATAATTTGCTAGTATTCTGGATTTCTCTCTCTCTCTCTCTCTCTCTCTCTCTCTCTCTCTCTCTCTCTCTTCTTTTTTTTTTTTTGAGCCCAGGGATTTTTTGAAGGAGCCCTACTCAAGGACTAAATAGAATAGGTGCTACCAACTGTTATGACTTAAAACAAGCTCTTGAGTCAAGCTTGACATCGGATGATTCCATGGATTAGTTTTCTTAGCTGAGTGGTGGGGTTGTGTTTCACTGCCTTTTCCAGGTTATTGCCAAGTTCCCCGTCTAGTTTATAGAAGTAGCACTTCCTGAAGTTCCCCCCCCCGGCCCCATCCAATCAGACTGCAGAAAAATTGGAGTGTTGCAGACCATCTAAAGATGAGCGGGCAACACAGTCTGCAACCCTTTAAAACATATGCATCTTTTTCGGGGGTTACCTGATAGCTACAGTGGGCAATCATATGGTCCTGGACAAAGATGCAGATGCTTTAAAGAGTTGCAGAGTGTTAGGCATGCATCCTTAGGTGCTCCAAAGTACCTTTTCTGAATTATTTCAATGTACAGTATGTCAAAGCCCTAGTGTGTCACGGTGTGGATTCCCATTAATTATAATTGATGAATGTTTATTCATTAATGAATGTTTATTCATTCAGTTCAGTTCATAGTTTTTATATCTTTTCTTTCGAATGACTGATGTATCCACTAATCTCAATCTCTCTCTCTCTCTCTCTCTCTGTCTCTATCTATCTATCTATCTATCTATCTATCTATCTATCTCTCTCTATATCTATCTCTCTATCTCTCTCTATCTCTCTACCTCTCTCTATATATGTGTGTGTGTGTCTGTGTCTCTCTGTGTGTGTGTATATATTCTTTCCCATTCTTTCTTCTTTTTCCAGCATTTGGAACTGGAAAAAAGGAAACTTGTTTTTCTCCTTGTTTTTTGAGAATGAATTAGATAGAGCTCCTGAAAAGCATAAATTAGTAGCGGTAAGGGTTCAGGCACAGAGGACAGAGGAAAAACTTGATGATGGAGTCACACAGGTGGAACAGCACTGATATTCACAACAATATTATTTCTATTTCATTGATAACCTATATATCTTTGACAAGCAACTTAGAGCTAGTCTGCTAGTGTGATTATGCCTGAAACATTATTACTGAGGTTTTTTTTAAAAAAAAAAATCTGCTTGAAGTTGCAGCCAATTAAAATTCAGGGGATCGTGA